>JAVTVY010048183.1:0-22185 GCA_036873755.1 Hanleya hanleyi | reverse complement strand
ACGTAGAAGCCATCTTCAAAGATCAAACTACGGCCTTCAAATTGAATCTGGCGTTTGGTTATGTGCTGCAGCATAAAGAGACAGTCCAAGTCCGATACTTTTACCCGAGCAGTAACATCCAGGTATTTGACCAACCGTTTACCATCATTAACCGAGTGTCGCTAGAGACGATGCTGGAGAAACTGAACACCGTGGATCCCTTGGAATGGGCCCGGTTGCAACGCCCCAGCACCAAGTGGACAGTGGACAGTGTGACCAATGTTACGTTCTTCGTGACCAAGCTGACCGACCAACCCATCGGGTGAATGTATTCACCCAGGCACTGATAGATACTCAGAATGCACAAGCAACTATCTGAGGATATGTTGCCTCAACGGTATCCTGGGCTGCCCGATGATGATTAGAATAAACGGTTCAAAGCGAACATGGCCGAAGATGGAACTTTCTGAAATGAAGACTTCTGATTGGACAAGAATACATCTAACGGACAGGAACGGATATGACAGATGCAAATGGTGGCCTCTGATTGGACAAGTCTTCTTGAATTGTAACACCAAGTGGATAGTGGAGATAATGACCAATGTTGCGTTCTTCGTGGTTAAACTGACCACCACCTCCATCGGATGAAAGTATTCACCCATGCACTGATAGATACTTAGAATGCGCAAACAACTATCTGAGAATATGTTGCCTCAACGGTATCCTGGCCTGCCCGACGATGATTAGAATAAACGGTTCAGATGGCACTTTCTGAAATGGAGACTTCTGATTGGACAAGAATACATCTAACGGACAGCAACGAATATGAAACATGCAAATGGTGGCCTCTGATTGGATAAGAATCTTCTTGAATTGTAAATATATCCAACGCGGCTCCCCCAGCGTGGGTGTGATGTAACATTGGGAAAAATAAAATATATGAAAAAAACTTCTTGTTGTTGTTGTTCTCTCATGTGTCATCCTTGTTGTTGTTGTTGTTGTTCTCTCTCTGGTCTATATCATGGCGTTATGTTAGAGTGTTAAGGTGTAACGACGGGCGTTGACAGGCATCACCGCATTTCGAAGAATTAGTGACAATTCCATGGAATATCAGAGCTTCTGAGCTATTTCACCAGGGCGTTGAAGCATTAAGAATGATGTTGGTGGGCGTTGCTACAAGATGACACCTCACACGGTCCATTTGGACCGCGGATGGTCCATCTCTACACCAAATAACATCCTTCACTGCTAAAAAAGGCCCGCTTTCGCTACAACTTGTACTAATGACGTCACCAATGACGTCACAGATGCTATAAATATCCCTGAAATCAGGGTCTATACTCCGAGAGCTACAACATGATACCCCACACGACGCATTCGCAACGCGGATGGTCCATCTCTACACCAAATACCTTCCTGCACTGCCCCAAAGGCTCACTTTCGCTAATACTCCTACTGATGACGTCATCGATGACGTCACAGATGCTTCGGACATGCCTCAATTCGGAATGTACACCCCGAGAGCTACAAAATGACACCTCACACGACGCATTCGGACTAAGGATGGTGCATCTCTTCACCAAACTCACCCTCACGCACCCACAAAATGTCCACTTTCGCTACTACTCGTACCGATGACGTCATCAATGACGTCACAGATGACGCGGACACCCCTCAAATCGGAATGGACACCCCGAGAACTACAAGATGACACCTTCCAGGACGCATTCGAACCATGAATAGCCCATCTCGACCCCAAATACCTTCATGTACTGCCCGAAAATGTCACTTTCGCTACTACTCGTACCGATGACGTCACCGATGACGTCACAGATGACGCGAACATCCCTCAAATCGGAATGTACACCCCGAGAACTACAAGATGACACCTTCGAGGACGCATTCGAACCGTGAATAGCCATCTCGATCCCAAATACCTTCATGTACTGCCCGAAAATGTCCACTTTCGCTACTACTCGTACCGATGACGTCACCGATGACGTCACAGATGACGCGGACATCCCTCAAATCGGAATGTACACGCCGAGAACTACAAGATGACACCTTCCAGGACGCATTCGAACCGTGAATAGCCCATCTCGACCCCAAATACCTTCATGTACTGCCCGAAAATGGCCACTTTCGCTACTACTCGTACCGATGACGTCACCGATGACGTCACCGATGACGTCACAGATGACGCGAACATCCCTCAAATCGGAGTGTACACCCCGAGAACTACAAGATGACACCTTTCAGGACGCATTCGAACCGTGGATGACACCTTTCAGGACGCATTCGAACCGTGATTAGCCCATCTCGACCCCAAATAACTTCCTTCGCTGCCCCAAAATGGCCACTTTACTTACTACAACCAACTGCGCATGCGCAGATTAACGCGACATGCATTCAAAAACACACCATTCTGACCACACTTTGACACCTCACACGACCCATTCGAACCGTGATTAGCTCATCTCTAACCCAAACACACCCCTACATAGCACCCAAAATGCCTGTTTTCTATACTACGGCCAGACTGCGCATGCGCAGACTATTGAACACGGACGAACCATTGGTGTAGTCAAGTGCTCCTCCACGAGAGCTTCAAAATAAGACCTCACTCGACCCCATTGGACCATGAGTGGCCCACCTAGACTCCAACATGTCCACCCCGTATGGTCCTATACACCCATAGCCATGCAGTATAGGCCTATGGGCCTACCCAGGCCTCGGTGACTTTTTTCAAAAATTTCACCGATTCGCTCCGTAACACTTCCTATCGTGTTCTAAATGACGAGACGAGTAAAACGAGACCCCACAACCCTACCGCAAATGTATAGAAGTGGGTTTCCCAGTAGGATAAACATTGACCCTATACCCCAGTATGGGTCTATATGGGGCTCGGTGACTTTTTCAAAAATTTCACCGATTCGCACGGGGACACTTCCTATCATGTTCTAAATGACGAGACGAGTAAAACGAGACCCCACAACCCTACCGCAAATGTATAGAAGTACGTTTCCCAGGGGGACAAACATTGATCTTATACCCTCAGTATGGGACTATATGGGGTTCGGTGACTTTTTTCAAAAATTTCACCGATTCGCACGGGGACACTTCCTATCATGTTCTAAATGACGAGACGAGTAAAACGAGACCTCACAACCCTACCGCAAATGTATAGAAGTACGTTTCCCAGGATGGTCCTATACCTCCAAATACCCCATATGGGCATTTTCCCGTAATTTAGGATAAAGTCCGTATTCCGTATTTTTTCAGGAAAATTTTTACATACACCCACCCTGGAACTAGGGGAAGATAACTCTGTTGATAGACAAGCCCGTTAAGCCCGGCGACCTATATACCCCTCATACCCCATATAGGCATTTTCCCAGGTTTTTCGATAAAGTCCGTGTTCCGTATTTTTTTTCAGGAAAAATTTTACATGCAGCCACCCAGCCATCAAATACCCCTTCACCTAGGCTTCACGTTGATACCTCACTCGACCCCATTCGACCATTAGGGGCTCCCCTAGATGCCAAAACGTCTATTTTCATACCCTTGGGCCACCGCGCATGCGCAGAATGACCCTAATTCAACCCCACACCCAGTCCATCAGATGCCCCTTCATGAATGCTTCACTTTGATACCTCACTCGATCCCATTGGACCATTAGGGGCTCCCTAGCTCCAAAAAGGCTATTTTCATGCCCTTGGGCCACCGCGCATGCGCAGAAGGCCGATATGTCAACCCCACACCCAGTCCATCAGATGCCCCTTCACGAATGCTTCACTTTGATACCTCACTCGACCCCATTGGACCATTAGGGGCTCCCCTAGCTCCAAAACGTCTATTTCCATACCCTTGGGTCACCGCGCATGCGCAGAATGCCGATATTTCAACCCCACGCCCAGTCCATCAGATGCCCCTTCACGAATGCTTCACTTTGATACCTCATACGACTCCATTGGCCCATTAGGGACTCCCCTAGCTCCAAAACCGCTATTTCCATACCCTTGGGCCACCGCGCATGCGCAGAATGCCGATATTTCAACCCCACACCCAGCCCATCAGATGCCCCTTCACGAATGCTTCACATCGATACCTCACTCGACCCCACTAGACCAGTAGTCAATCTCCTAGCTCCAAAAAGGCTATTTTCATACCCTTGGGCCTCCGCGCATGCGCAGAATGCCGATAGTTCAACCCCGCGCCCAGCCCATCAGATGCCCCTTCACCTAACCTTCAATTTGATACCTCACTCGACCCCATCGGTCAACTAGGGGCTCCCATAGCTCCAAAAAGGCTATTTTCATACCCTTCGGCCGCCGCGCATGCGCAGAAGGCCGATATGTCAACCCCACACCCAACCCATTAGATGCCCCTTCACCTAAGCTTCACTTTGATACCTCACTCGACCCCATCGGACCATTTTATCTAGGGACTACTTTTTCTCCGCGGAAGCTTTTTCCCGAGACCGAATCACCGCCAAAACCGCGGCCAAACCGCATCACCGCGCATGAATACATTTTTTTTTTTTTTTTTTTGCCGGAACTTTTTTTTTTTTTTTTTTGTCAATGCACACCCCCCCAATAACCCCCCAATGCCCGAGTTGTCTCCCTTGCATCCATAGTGTAGAGATGGCGCCACACCCTCAATTGTGACGTCATTTTTACATCCGGGGGAAATGATACTTTAGTTGCTCGCTACCCACTACTTATGGTCCTCGACAATATCGCCAGTACTATGCCCAGCCTAAATGGCCATTGGGGGAACCCTCAATGTCTCAATACAGGTAATACAAAACCGTATTGCCACAAAAAAAAAATCTGAAACCATGGGAAATATCATGTCTAGGCATGGTTCGTTGTAAACGTTCTTCTCCTGAAAGTTCAAAGGATTGCTCGAGCGGCTGGGAATATCAAAAGACCGTGTCGTGGAGGAATGTAAATATCCGTGAACGAAATGGAAATCAGTGTCAAATTGAAAAGGTAGAATTGTCGTGATTGGTTTATTATGGAATCTCGGAGAATATCGGCAAACAGCTCACACGAATATTTTATAGCGTTATCACTAGATGGTATTTCCCCCGATATACCATCGGGAGCCACCTGTTGGCCACTTGTGTCAAAAAGCAATCTCAAGCGAGATCTTATAGTTATAAACCACCAATATAAATTTCAAGAGAAACTGTTGGCTGGTTAAGGATTTAGTGCGCTGAAACCACATCTTGTATCTCAATCCCCAACCTGTAACCATCTGGTTCATCTATACGCGGTAAGACTGACCCTGGGATCGTGTATATCCATTTTTAGCCCACCATCACCAGATGATGGGCTGTTCAAATCACTTCTCGTCCGTGGTCCGTCGTCAGTCCGTCCTTAAACAATTCTTGTTACCGCGATTTCTCAGGAACTGCTTCATGGATCTTTAGCAAATTTGGTACACAGGTTCCCCTTGGGTTTTAGTTGTGCAAGAAACCTTTCCTGGTCCGATTCGAAAATCCAATATGGCCACCAGGCAGCCATCTTGGATTTCCCCATGAAAACTTGTTACCGCGATTTCTCAGAAACTACTACATGGATCTTTTTCAAATTTGGTACACCGGTTCCCCTTGGGGTCTAGTTGTGCAAGAAACCTTTTCTGATCCGATTCGAAAATCCAATATGGCCACCAGGCAGCCATCTCGGATTTCCCCATGAAACCTTGTTATCACGTTTTCTCAGGGACTACTGCATGGATCTTTCTCAAATTTGGTACACAGGTCCCACATGGGGTCTAGTTGAGCGAGGTACCTTTTCTGGTCAGTTCCAAAATCTAATATGGCCACCAGGCAGCCATCTTGGATTTCCCCATGAAACTTTATTATTGGCATTTCTCAGGAAGTACTGCATGGATCTTTCTCAAATTTTGTACACAGGTTCGCCTTGTGATCTAGTTGTGCAATATACCTTTTTCGGTTCAACTTGAAAATGCAATATGGCCACGAGGCGGCCATCTTAGATTTCCCCATGAAACTTTATCGTGATTTCTCAGGAAGTACTGCCTGGATCTTTCTCAAATTTGGTAGACATGTTGCCCTTGTGGTCCAGTTGTGCAACATATCTTTTCTGGTCCGATTGCAAAATCCAATATGTCCATCAGGCGGCCATCTTGGATTTTCCCATGAAACCTTGTTATTGCGATTTTTCAGGAACTACTGCATGGATCTTTCTCAAATTTGGTACACAGGTTCCCCTTGTCGCCTAGTTGTGCAAGATGCCTTTTTGGTCCGATTCGAAAATCCAATATTGCTGCCAGGTGGCCATCTTGAATTTCCCCTTGGAACATTGTTATCGTAAATTCTCATGAAATACTTCATGGATTTTTCTGAAATTTGGTACACAGATCCCACATGAGGCATAGTTGTACAAGGTACTTTTCTTGGTCCGTTTCGAAAATCCAATTGTTACGGTATTCCCGAGTTGTGACGTTGCATCACAAGAGTCGGCGGATCAAACGGTGGGGCATATTTAATATATTGACTATGGAG
Organism: Hanleya hanleyi; assembly: GCA_036873755.1. Classification (NCBI taxonomy): domain Eukaryota; kingdom Metazoa; phylum Mollusca; class Polyplacophora; order Lepidopleurida; family Hanleyidae; genus Hanleya; species Hanleya hanleyi. Next base: position 15,671 of record JAVTVY010048183.1, on the reverse strand, counting down.
AATATCTATATCTTCACCTTCCATATCAAGGAGTTCAAATAATTGGACATTAAAATGTATTTCTTTAGTTTTCTTTAGTCCGTGCAGTTGCAAGTGAACTGCCCCACCCTTTTGTCTGCCGGTGGGTCAGCTACATGAAGGGACGTCACTCTTGTGACACATTGTCCCAACTCGACAACTGTAAACTACTGCATGTTTCGATCCAAGGGAAATAGTCAGGATTCAGACGCTTTCAAATTCGAAGTTTCAACGAAGTGCCAAATAATTTGTCAAAGAGATTTTTCTTCGCTCCCAGTACCCAATGATGACACGTGCAAAAAATAAATAAAATAAAAATACTACAAAAACGAAGACGAACATTCACTTTCAGACTAACTTTGCTCATTTCTTTTGTACTATAACAACCGACATAAGTACAGTTTCTAGAAATCTTGAAACTCTAGAAACTTAGAAAGATTATATCTTGGTGTTTTCCAGTGTCCCTTTCCCGATTTTTTTCGCTCAGATTCGAAATTCTGTAAACAAAATTACAACTCCATCGTCTTGGTAACAATGGACAAAAAGATCCTCTTGTCATTAGCTTACAATTATCGGACAATGGTGGGCGCCAAGATCCTTCAGGATCTCTCGTCAGTCTGCTATAACGAAAACAACACCACGTGATGTCGTCAGCTAATCAGGTAAACTCTTCGAGTCATGTTTTGTTCTTCTTCTTCAAAATTACAGACCTCTTGGATGATACGGAAGTTATTCATATCTGTATCTCTTGTAAGCCCAGGCAATGTATGTTTCAGAAGTAGTATACCTGTAATTTATCAGATTTTTTTAGTCTGTTCTCCGCCGGATGAAGACCGAACAATATACGGTAAAGTATCGGATATCGCTCCGCGAAGTGTACGTAAATGTCCCAATCCCCTAATCTGGAGCCCCTTCATCTCCGAATGGTGGCACCACCTGTCGGTCAATTTTCTCGAAAAGCAACCCCGGGCGAGGTCTTATGGTTATAAACCACTGATATAAATTTCAAGAGAAAGTGTTGGCTGGTTGAGGATTTATTGTGTAAAAAACAATTCCGTACGTACGTACGTATGAACAAACCAAACTCTATATCCCCGTCCCTCCCACATTATGGGCGGGGCATAATAACAAAACAAGATGGTACCTACAATAAAGAAGCAGTAAACAATTTTCAGTGATATTCAAACGGCCCCTAGCCCAGATTTAGGTAGATAAAGCTTATCTCACGAGAAAAAAAAAGTTGTATCATCCTTGGGTACTGTATGTTAGTATGTTAGAGACGTACATATTAGATTGATCAGATCGAAACAGAGTGATTCTGTCACTGACATTTCCAAGCATTATATAACGAAATCTCTGTAACATTTCGGAGGACATCATACTTTATTTGAAACTTGACAGCAATTATGCGAAAAGCTGTAAGAAATCTGCGTATACATACCACATTTTCAATATTTACGATTTTAAAATTTTAAAGTACCTTCCAAACCGTGATTCCGTCACGATGGATATCATGAATGATAAGATAGGATGTATCCCATTCTCATGGCATCAGATTGTATATCCCCTATTGTCATATATTGTCATCAGATTCAGATACTTTCAGATCATTAGCTTTGAAAAAGTTGGAAGTATCTCCAACGAAACGTCAGCTCCACGGCAATAAAGAAGTTGTTATCCATAGAATAGCATTGTGTTAGTGTGATAAATGATTGATTGATGATCTTTTAAAATCCAAGGATTTTTCCACAATGTTAGTCATCGCATGGTCTTTTAAATCCTGAAATTCGTCGCATTGCCCCTGAATGTCATTATTTCTGGTCTTTTAACACTGGGATCTGTATATATTTGCTCCTCAAACGTTTTCTTCTAAATACTGGGAGTCCCTCATTGTGCATAACTGGGCGATGTTTTCCCGGTTCAGTTCTCCACATTGTGTTAGCGGCCTTTAAAAGACTGGATCTGAATGCGTGGTACAGTAGTTTTAACCTCGGATGTTCTCAACATTGTTTGTCAAGCGTGGTCTTTTAAACCCTGAGAGGTCTCAATATTGTTGAAGTGGAGTGCGGCTATTTCTCGAACAGTCGATATTTCACAGATTGATTTGTGATAGCTTTAACATCAAGCTTGGGCTGTGTTCCGTGAGTTCTCAGATGAATCTGTAATTGCTCGCCGCTGGAAAATCTCTGTGTACAAATATAACATTGTATGGATGTCCCTTCATTGTGGACTTTTTGGTGAGTTTTCAAATTAGTTTTGGTAGTAAACAGATGCTCACAGACGGAGCATTTGTATGGTTTCTCTCCAGTGTGAACCCTCATATGAAGGGTCAATGATCCGACATGATTAAATTTCTTACCACACACAGTACATTCGTATGGCTTATCGCCACTGTGTATTCTAAGGTGAACCTTCAAATTATACTTCCGGCATATTCGCTTGTTACAGACTGGACAATAAACAACTCTTTTCCCAGTATGAACAGGTTTGTGTCGACGTAAAGATATCTTGCTTACAAAACTTTTTCCACACGTTAAACATGGGATAGGTCTTTCCTCTCTATTTACCGAATGAGTCTTTGCATGTTGTTTTAGCATATCAGCTGTAGGAAAGCTCTTACAGCATGTGAGACCATCGTGAGATTGGTCCACTTCGTGTGTCCGTGGCTGGTCTTTTAACCCCACCACTGTCACTGAATGAGTACTCGTATGTACCTGGAACTTTTCAGCGCGAAGGAAGTTTCTATGGCTTGCAGAACAGTCGTGAGATTGGTCCATACCATGAGACAGTGCATGATCTGTCAAACTCTGTAAGGAGTCAAACAGCTTCCCACATATGAAGCATTGCTGTGGCTTATCTTCAGTTTGCTCCTTTTCTACGTGATTATCCTTCTGTACTATATTAGTTGGCCGATCGTCCGAAAAAAGTTGTGCAAATTGTTCTTCTTCTGTGTGGGATTTAGGCTTAGGAATAAATTCTTCTCTTTGGTCCGGGTCTGCTTCTTGGTCAAGTATGTGAGCTAAGACCCTTCTTTTATCGTGAGCATAAACAGTTGGTTCGGTTTTTATGTTGATAGTATCGGCTTTCCCAGATTTAGCATTTCCATGACAACTCGTGTCATAGCTACAACCCACATGGGTACTAACATTGTATCCATTAGTTGCGAGGTCATCTGGTACATGCATTTTTCTCCGATATACATTTTACGTTCCGTCATCGTTCTACTTTTTTATCCAATCAGTGGTCACTCCTGTTATGGAGAATTCAATAGCATTGTCCTTGAAAACCGATTGGCTGTCAGTTGACCTTTCCTCCAGCTTTAGAAATGATTGGCTATCAGATGACCTTCCCTCCATCTTCAGAAATGATTGGCTGTCAGTTGACCTTCCCTCCATCTTCAGAAATGATTGGCTGTCAGTTGACCTTCCCTCCATCTTCAGAAATGGTTGGCTGTCTGTTGAATTTTCCTCCATCTTCAGAAATGAATGGCTGTCAGATGACCTTTCCTCCATTTTCAGAGAGGTCAAATTGCATTGCTAATCTGCAACGAAAACAAAAAAACAGACAATGTAGAATTAATTTTGGCCCCGTGGATTTCTCACAAGAGAAGGATTCAGGAACAATCATATTCGTATTAAATTGAAATTAGATATGTGAAATGTTTTGTGAAGCTAATGATTGAATATGGACAGGCAATATCTCCATGAATCTGGTGAAGACTGACATAGACCTAGTAGTATATGATATTGGGAAATATGGAGATTTTATACCCTGACAAAGGCTGTCCCAATCTAACCCACAACACATGTCATAGATTTAGGACTATGTTCTTTTTCAAAACCACCCCTACAACTATATATGAGTACGGTAAGCTTATAGTTTAGACGGAACTAAAATGGAGAGGTCCCGATATCCTAGAATATCGCTGGTTTCACGCTTCAGTGATGTCACAGGCTCATAATCTGGGTCGCATCAGGTAATATTCCTCACAAAAGTCCATGCTAAATGGTTGCTTATTTATGGGGAAGGTGGCAGAAATTGGGCGAATATGCTTTATAATCGAAGGAAGTTATTTGGAAATATAGGTAACATGCTTAGCTGCAGTAAATGCCAATTCTGGCATTTTACAAATGTAGACGGTACGGTAATATTTCATATGGCAAATCATGTACATTTCCTTATATTTATGTGCATAATCATGTATTCCCCTAGCTATAAGCTTATCTGTATATTAATCATGCATCCCTATCCCGGTCTCTTTGTGTATATTAATCATGCATTTCCCTATCCGTATGAATATATTTTTGTGGAGCTAAGCTGCAGGATTTCATTCAAACCGCTCAGTAATCATGTCAGTGTTTTATTGCATAAATTTAAAACTTTAGAGGTGAGAAACTCTGCCCCTGGAAACAAGACGGTAGTCTATGTTACTGTGATACGAACCAGTAGACATCAACATATTACACTGTTACAGTCACTAGATGAAAACTGGATCAAATTGGCTCAAACTGGATCAATTGTTTTCTAGTGTACAACAACATACCTCCTGCATTACTTACTCAATCTAGCCTTCATTGTCTTTTGATTCCAGCAGCATCCATCCCTTCATTCTGTTACGCTCTAAAGTGTCCTCGTCCCCTCCCACCCCTTTCTCGAAGTAAACATTCTCGCTATTATTTGATGCGCGCGTTAGACGAAATATTGACATTAAATTTATCGCATGCTGCGAACAGCGTACTCAGTGGTTACCGGGTAACGAGATATGACAGGCCAAAGTTCTACTTCTGAAAATTAAGGGGCTACATGTACGACATCATAAAACTTCATTTGCCTAGATGATCATGGCCCGAATGTACGCCTATCCAGATTGTTTTGTATGTGTGAATTTTGTGTACAGGTTCAAGTATTGCATCCATATATACATTTATAATTATTTAAAAGATGTGATTGTGAAACAGAATACTATTCTATATCAATTTATTTGGCAATCAAACAAAATGAAAAGAAATATATTGACACATTCGTATGGAGAGGGAGGGTTGCATGAAAATGTTGAACATTACAGATTTAATTACCGTACTGCACTGAAGTTAACTTGGATGAGATGTCTCATCCGCGAGATCAGCCAGTATTAAAACTTGTTTGAAAATTGTATCGCTGATGTTAGAGATCTGGTTAACAATGAAGAAATGTATGCGAAAATGATAGCTGATCAATGCAAAACCCCTTTTCCGTGCGACGTGATAATACGAATATATGGAATACGGTTGACACATTAGCATTGTGACTAACGTCACAGGGCCTGGTAGGCATTAGGACTGCGACGCGCACTGAACTCTTGGACCCCTCCTCAAGTTTAAATCCTGCCTATATTAAGATAGGCACAGCCCAAGTCAGAATCACCAGTGATTTTCATCAAAAATCACCAGAAATTTTCATCAAAAGTAGGTCAGCTCAGAACTTGCTGATAACAGTCCCCTAATGGAATTTCATGTCAAAGATCAAGGTTCTAATGTCAACGGTTCTCCTTATTTTGCCGACGAAAGGATTCGGATGGACTGAGTGACTGACTCACTCACTGACTCTTTACCGGACAATCTGCAAATGAGAGCCTATTTCTTAGGAATAAGAATAATTGGGAAACCGGTAAGCCACAAAATTCTGCAAAATCCCAACATGAACTTCATTAGTGACTTCATAGACGAAACCGATGCATTTCTGTCTTATGACAATCTTCTGTTGAAATATAGTATCCCCATCAATTATCTCACTTACAGAAGTTTGATAAGTTCAATAAGAACTTATATCAGAAGAGCAAATTTCCAGTTAACCGACTGTATGTATTATAATATGTACCTACCATATAACACATGAGCAGTGTGACTAACGTCACAGGACCTACGAAGTAGAGTAGGCATTAGGACTCGATCGTATTTTCATTGAGATATGATGTGACCCTCCCCTACGGTACGTTTCATCATAATATGGTACATGTACAACCTTCCATAACAGCCACAGGTTCTCTTTATAACATGCCTTTTGTGAGATTGAGCAAGATTATATTCTGCACGCTTAAAACTAAAGTGTTGTAAATTGTTGAAATAACACTTTAAGTGTGTCCACAGGGACTGCACTTTAAAGTGCTGTCCCTGTGGACACACTTAAAGGGTTATTGCAACACTTTACGAGTAGGTTTCGACACTTAGTTTTAAGCGTGTGGGTATTTATATATTTACATCGATGTGTTCGTGCCACAAAAAATGAAAGTATATTGGTGAATGTTCTGGTCATTTAGTGATCCGGCCCTGGTACATCAAGAAGTTGAATAGACTCGGAGTTAAACGTCTATAAATAGTTCGCTCAGCTGTACTGAGGTCGCTGTCCTCAGATCTGCGGTTGAATCCAACAGCGAGAGAGCATCAGGCATGCCAGGGCTGTTCCCAAATTCCATGGTGTCATGTTTCCCTCGCTTAAATGATCGGACTTTTCTCCGTATGATCTATAACAATATACTGAAGTGTTAATTATAAATCTAATTTTAATCAGAATTATTTCAGATCAGAACTTGCTGGTAACAATGCCCTAATGCTCGTTCATGCCAAAAATCAAGGTTATGTCAACGGTTCTCCTTATTTTGCCGACGAAAGGATTCGGATGGACTGACTGACTCACTCATTACCGGACAATTTGCGATCTGTAGCCTACTTCGTAGGAATAAAGGATATAATTACACACAAAAACGGCTAAGAGGCTATATCGTGGGTTGCACTTGTGTCTGTAACCAATTGCTGATACTTGTCTAGAATCCGTACATGAACCATAACCATTTTCAGGTTTAACCCTACCTTAGGGCATTATGCCGTACCAAACTTTCTCCCCTATATCCGGAACGACAATAAATGAAAGCTAACCCTCCGGGACGTTACAGTAGAGGAGATTGGGGTACACTGGGACGTTTTTCACCTTTTTGCAAAAATCTCTGTTATTATTGCCCTGTAGTGTAGCCTCCTATACTCTCGTTATTTAGTATGACATAGTCGTACAATAAATTCTGAAATATCTGTTATACTTTTCTCCAGAATTCGTTTTTAATAACGAAAAAAAAAAGTGTCCCAGTTTGCATCCCACTTTACACTGGGACACCCACTGGGGTGCGATGGGACAGTAATCAAAATACATGCTATATCAAGTATATACTAATATGTTCCATAGGAACAGCGATGGTTAAATTAGTTGCTGTTTTAGACCCCTGCTTTATGTAAAACATTTTCCAGGGGCCAAATTTGAGGGGAGGGGGGGTGTTAGTAAAACTCATCAAATCTGATAAGATTAGCAATTACTATTATCTAGGAAACAAAATAATGCATTCTAATAGCATTTAAGGATGAAAGTAAATTTCACCATTTGATTACTATTGTACCAGTCTGTCCCAGATAAAGTGTCCCAGTCCGCCCCACGTGCACGATATTTTCCGTTTATGGAAAAAAAAACAACAAATGCATACAACTGAGATAAATAAATCGATATAATTCAAATTGTACCTTTGTCCATACTTTCTCAGTAAATACGAGAGATCCTGAAGGATCTTGGCGCCCACCATTGTCCGATAATGGTAAGCTAATGACAAGAGGATCTTTTTGTCCATTGTTACTAAGAACAAACGATTGATTTGTAATTTTGTTTTCGGAATTTCGAATTTGAGCGAAAAAGATCGAAAAAGGGACACTGGAAAACACCAAGATATTATCTTTCTAAGTTTAAGGAGTTTCAAGATTTCTAGAAACTGTACTTATGTCAGTTGTAATAGTACAAGAGAAAAGAGCAACGTTAGTCTGAAAGTGAATGTTAGGAGAATCATTCCTCTTCGTTCTGTAGTATTTTTTTTTTTTTTTTTGCATGTGTCATCATTGGGTACTGGGAAGCGAAGAGAAATGTCTTTTGACCCTTTGGCATGAGCTATGAAACATACTTAAGATTTTATAATTAGGAACGAATGCTAATTCTGTTCTGTTTACTGTGCTAGTTTGAGATATCTCTTAAGATACCATACTCGGAAATAGTAACAAGGTAAAATACTTAATACTGAAGGGATCCCCGTAGTAATGTTGAAACTTTGAAAGTGTCTGAATCCTGATTATCTCCCTGGGATCGAAACACGCAGTAGTCTAAAGTTGTCGAGTTGTAACGTTGTGTCACAAGAGTGACGCCCCTTCATGTAGCGAAACAGTTCACTAGACTAAGAAAACTGATTTAAAATTTGAAGAAATACATTTTAATTCCGAATTATTTGAACTCCTTGATATGGAAGGTGAAGGTATGGATATTCTCTATAGTCACTATATAGAATATGTTCCACTGTTTGATCCGCCGACTCGTGTGATGCAACGTCACAACTCGGGAATATCGTATTACATGTAATTTTATGCGTAACTTGGATTTTCGAATCGGACCAAAAAAGGCATCTTGCACAACTGGGCCCCATGTGGGACCTGTGCATCAAATTTCAGAAAGAATCCATGAAGTAGTTCCTGATAATTGACGATAACAATGTTTAAAGGGAAAATTCAAGATGGTCACCTGGCGGCCATATCAGGTTTTCGAATCGGACCAAAAAAGGTGTCTTGCACAACTGGACCACAAGGGCAACCTGTGTACCAAATTTGAGGAAGATCCATGCTGTACTTCTTGAGAAATCACGATAAACTTTCATGGGAAATCCAAGATGGGCGCCTGGTGGCCATATTGGATTTTCGAATCAGACCGAAAAACTAGACCCGAAGAGGAACCTATGTACCAAATTTGAGAAAGATCCATGCAGTACTTCCTGAGAAATCGCGATAACAAGGTTTCATGGGGAAATCCAAGATGGTCGCCTTGTGGCCATATTAGATTTACGAATCGGACCAGAAAAGGTATCTTGCACAACTAGACTCCTAGGGGAACATGTGTACCAAATTTGAGAAAGATCCATGTAGTCGTTCATTAGGAATCGCGATAACAAGGTTTCATGGGGAAATCGAACATGGCCGCCTTTTGGCCATATTGGATTTTCGAATCAGACCAGAAAAGGTACCTTGCACATCTGGACCACAAGGGGAACGTGCACGATATTTTCCGTTTATGGGGAAAAAAACAACAAATGCATACAACTGAGATAAATAAACTGATATAATTCAAATTGTACCTTTGTCCATACTTTCTCAGTAAATACGAGAGATCCTGAAGGATCTTGGCGCCCACCATTGTCCGATAATGGTAAGCTAATGACAAGAGGATCTTTTTGTCCATTGTTACTAAGAACAAACGATTGATTTGTAATTTTGTTTTCGGAATTTCGAATTTGAGCGAAAAAGATCGAAAAAGGGACACTGGAAAACACCAAGATATTATCTTTCTAAGTTTAAGGAGTTTCAAGATTTCTAGAAACTGTACTTATGTCAGTTGTAATAGTACAAGAGAAAAGAGCAACGTTAGTCTGAAAGTGAATGTTAGGAGAATCATTCCTCTTCGTTCTGTAGTATTTTTTTTTTTTTTTTTGCATGTGTCATCATTGGGTACTGGGAAGCGAAGAGAAATGTCTTTTGACCCTTTGGCATGAGCTATGAAACATACTTAAGATTTTATAATTAGGAACGAATGCTAATTCTGTTCTGTTTACTGTGCTAGTTTGAGATATCTCTTAAGATACCATACTCGGAAATAGTAACAAGGTAAAATACTTAATACTGAAGGGATCCCCGTAGTAATGTTGAAACTTTGAAAGTGTCTGAATCCTGATTATCTCCCTGGGATCGAAACACGCAGTAGTCTAAAGTTGTCGAGTTGTAACGTTGTGTCACAAGAGTGACGCCCCTTCATGTAGCGAAACAGTTCACTAGACTAAGAAAACTGATTTAAAATTTGAAGAAATACATTTTAATTCCGAATTATTTGAACTCCTTGATATGGAAGGTGAAGGTATGGATATTCTCTATAGTCACTATATAGAATATGTTCCACTGTTTGATCCGCCGACTCGTGTGATGCAACGTCACAACTCGGGAATATCGTATTACATGTAATTTTATGCGTAACTTGGATTTTCGAATCGGACCAAAAAAGGCATCTTGCACAACTGGGCCCCATGTGGGACCTGTGCATCAAATTTCAGAAAGAATCCATGAAGTAGTTCCTGATAATTGACGATAACAATGTTTAAAGGGAAAATTCAAGATGGTCACCTGGCGGCCGTATCAGGTTTTCGAATCGGACCAAAAAAGGTGTCTTGCACAACTGGACCACAAGGGCAACCTGTGTACCCAATTTGAGAAAGATTCATGCAGTACTTCCTGAGAAATCGCGATAACACGGTTTCATGGGGAAATCCAAGATGGTCGCCTTGTGGCCATATTAGATTTACGAATCGGACCAGAAAAGGTATCTTGCACAACTAGACTCCTAGGGGAACATGTGTACCAAATTTGAGAAAGATCCATGTAGTCGTTCATTAGGAATCGCGATAACAAGGTTTCATGGGGAAATCGAACATGGCCGCCTTTTGGCCATATTGGATTTTCGAATCAGACCAGAAAAGGTACCTTGCACATCTGGTCCACAAGGGGAACCTGTGTACCAAATTTGACAAAGATCCATGCAGTATTTCCTGAGAAGTGACAATAACAAAGTCTCATGGGGAAATCCAAGATGGCTGCCTGGTGGCCATATTGCATTTTCGAATCGGACAAGAAAAGGCATCTTACACAACTAGACCCCAAGAGGAACCTGTATACCAAATTTGAGAAAGATCCATGTAGTAGTTCCTGAGAAATCGCGATAACAAGGTATCATGGGGAAATCCAAGATGGCTGCCTGGTGGCCATATTGCATTTTCGAATCGGACAAGAAAAGGCATCTTACACAACTAGACCCCAAGAGGAACCTGTATACCAAATTTGAGAAAGATCCATGTAGTAGTTCCTGAGAAATCGCGATAACAAGGTATCATGGGGAAATCCAAGATGGCCGCCTTGTGGTCATATTGGATTTTCGTATCGGACCAGAAAAGGTATTTTGCACAACTAGACCCCACGGGGAACTTATGTACCAAATTTGAGAAAGATCCATGAAATAGTTCCTGAGAAATCGCGATAACAAGGTTTCATGGGAAAATCCAAGATGGCCGCCTTGTGGTCATATTGGACTTTCGTATCGGACAAGAAAAGGTATCTTGCACAACTAGACCCCAAGGGGAACATGTGTTCCAAATTTGGGAAATATCCATGCAGTAGTTCCTGAGAAATTGCGATAACAAGGTTTCATGGGAAAATCCAAGATGGCTGCCTTGTGGCCATATTGGATTTTCGAATTGGACCAGAAATGGTATCTTGCACAACTAGACCCCAACAGGAACCTCTGCACCAAATTTTAGAAAAATACATTGAGTAGTTCCTGAGAAATCGCGATAACAAGGTTTCATGGGGAAATCCAAGGTGGCCAACTTGTGGCCATATTGGATTTTCGAATCGGACCAGGAAGAGGTATCTGCACAACTAGACCCCAAGGGGAACCTGTGTACCAAATTTCAGGAAGATCCGAGCAGTAGTTCCTGAGAAATCGCGATAACAATCTTTCATGGGGAAATTCAAGATGGCCGCCTTGTGGAATCGGACCAGAAAAGGTATCTGCACAACTGACCCCATGGGGAACCCGTGTACCAAATCTCAGAAACATACGTGTAGTAGTTCGTGAGAAATCGCGATAACAAGGTTGCATGGGGAAATCCAAGATGGCCGCCTTGTAGGCATATTGGATTTTCGAATCGGCCCAAAAAAGGTATCTGCATAACTAGACCCCAAGGGGAACCTGTGTACCGAATTTCAGAAAGATCCGCGCAGTAGTTCCTGAGAAATCGCGATAACAAGGTTTCATGGGAAATCCAAGATGGCCGCCCTGTGGCCATATTGGATTTTCGAATCGAACCAGAAAAGGTATCTGCACAACTAGACCCCAAGGGGAACCTGTGTACCAAATTTCAGAAAGATCCGTGCAGTAGTTCCTGAGAAATCGAGATAACAAGGTTTCATGGGGAAATCCAAGATGGCCACCTTGTGGCCATATTGGATTTTCGAATCGGACCAGAAAAGTTATCTGCACAACTAAACCCCAAGGGGAACCTGTGTACCAAATTTCAGAAAGATCCGTGAAGTAGTTCCTGAGAAATCGCGATAACAAGAATTGTTTACGGACGGACGACGGACCACGGACGAAAAGCGATTTGAACAGCCCACCATCACCATGGGCTAACAAAACATCAATGAAATACTGCTGAAAACTTGGTATAACAATATATCACACTCAGTCCTCAAAATTTACTTGCACTGCTCAAAAACAATTTTCTTGCTCATAATTTTTTACCAATGACAGTTTTTATTTGTAATCAATAAACGTGTTGTATGGGGGTGGTGGTTTCCGGCTGATAATACTGTAATGTGCTTCATGTACGGTACCTAACAAAGAATTTATCAGATTTCTCGAGTCTGTTCTCCGCCGGATGAAGACCGAACAGTATACAGTAAAGTATCGGATGTCGCTCCGCGATAATGGAGACACACGATTGGCAAGCCATCTCATGGATGGCGAAGTGTACGCAAATGGTGGATGGGGTACTATTAGACCCCCAGCGAAGTGGTTGGCAACACGGGTGTAAAAGCGTTAGTGAAATCTCGCGACTTGGACCTAGTCTTTAGGTAGACCTTGTAGTACGGCTATAATAAATTTACTCAAAACTGAGTTTCTGGGCAGAACAATGAGTATAGATGGGTGGATTTTCGGTAAATGACCGACCGATTTTTGTCTTTCTCTGGTATCGGAAAATTAAATAGGTGGTCTCTGAAACCTTGCGAGTTTTCCATAATTTTCATCAATGGGTAGTCCTTTAAACCCTGTGAACTCTTGACATGGTGCCTCAATAAGTTGTCTTTTACATTGTGGCAGTTATCATCATGCGTAACTTGATGGTTAAGTCGACGTTCGTCAAGGCGAAAATCTTTCTCCTCTCCTATTTTCTTTTTACCTCAATTACCTAGATGATTTTATGATAAGTAATGATGTCGTAGGTTTAAGCACGTTAACCAAAGATATAGAGGATTTACTTGAGATTTTTGAGATTTACTTGAGATATTCCTCCTACTCTATGCAGATGATACCGCCATTCTTGCAGAGAATGAAAATAGCCTGCATGCAGAATGCTCTGTGTTTGAAAATTACTGTGACTGCTGGCAACTGATTGTTAATATAGTGCCATCAAGTACATAAAGTTAAATCGATGGCGGTTCACCTACACGTTATGATATACATACTGGAAAATATAGTGCCATCGATTTAACGTTATGTACTGGTGATCTAGCCAACGCCTCTGATTGGTCTGTCGATTTATCCTCGCCTTGTGCCAGTCATCACTTTCCCATTCACATTCAGCTTGGTCTTTCTCTATTTACCAATAACATGGGGGGTCCACCTAGGTGGAAACTTAAAAAAGCTGATTGGTCTCTTTTTAATAGGGAATGTAGCAAGGAGATTACGGAGCAACTTTATAGCCATGATGTAGATACTTTTCATGACAATTTAATTGGTGCAATTAATGAGGCGGCGAATAATAGTATTCCCAGATCAACGGGGAATACAAATAATTTTAAATTACCTGTGCCTTGTTGGGATAATGAATGTACTAATGCTATCAAACAAAGGAAAAGGGCTAAAAATAGGGCTCGGCATACCATGCATGCACAAGATATTATTAACTACAAACAAAGAAGAGCTATTGCCCAAAAAACTATTAAAACTGCACGTAGAAATCACTGGCAGGAATATTGTTCAAAATTAAATTCTGACTCGAACATTAAGGAATTGTGGAGTCAGGTTAAAAGTATTAGTGGGAGTAATAAACGCTCCCCTTTTCCTACTTTACATCACGGAGATGAATCTTTTGTATCAAATGAAGAAAAAAGTAACATTCTTGTGGACAACTTTGCTTTTGTCAGCTTTATTATTCATAAGGATGAGGTGGAAAAAGACAATGCTGTTTTATTTAATAATATCTGTTTTGATGATATGCCTATCAATGAAGATTTCACCCTATTAGAATTGAAGTGAGTGAGTGAATAGAATTTAACGTCGCTTTCAACATTATTTCAGCTATATCACGACGAAACAACTAAGCACCACCCAGCCCAGTTGTGTTCCTGCTACTTCAAAGAAGAAATCTTTGAAGCAGCATGGAACCAGACACCCTCCATCCACCCTATAAAACACTGAGGACAGCGCACAAGACAGACAGGACGCTTACATGGTGCAATAAAGACAAGTGATATTACAGTGCTAGACATCACATTATCTAGTTCCTGTTGCTCCTCAGCAAAATGCGTTGAAGCAACAGGAACCAGTGCCCACCCAACCACCCGCTATTAGAATTGAAACAAGCCCTACACTCAACTAAATCTAGTAGCCCAGGTGAAGATGGTATTGGCTATGACATGTATAAACACATGCCAGAGTCTTGTCTGAATGTAATTTTATTACTATTTAACACTATATGGGCGCGTATGATTTTACCAAATTCTTGGACAAAATCTATTGTTACACCGGTACCTAAACCAGGCAAGGATGCTTCTAATCCCACCTCATATTGGCCTATTGCTCTCACATCAAATCCATGTAAATTGATGGAGAAGCTTATTAACAACCGGCTTATGTGGTTTTTAACAAAACATAATATTTTATTCAAATTTGTTTTGGAAAAAAAAGTGGTTTTAGAAAAAACAGGAGCACAACTGATCATGTCATCACTTTAGAAATCTCTATTAAAAGGTCTATTGCAAATAAGGAATACTTACTTGGAGTATTCCTTGATATTGAAAAAGCTTATGACATGGTATGGAAAAACGGTTTATTGATTAAACTAAGTAATATTGGTATTGATGGTAAAATGCTTGGTTGGATTAAGGGCTTCCTATCCAACCGACGCATTCAAGTTCGTATTGGACAGACTACATCACGTGTTATGCCAATACAAAATGGCGTCCCTCCGGGAAGTGTTTTATCACCTACCTTATTCAATATTGCTATAAATGATCTACCTGACTGTCTTGATAACAAAGTTAAGTGCACCTTGTTTGCCGATGATAAAGCTATATGGTTTTCTCATCGAAACTTCGACCTATGTGTTGAAAAAATTCAACAGGCCTTGGATGATATATTGAAATGGGGGAAAACTTGGGGTTTTAAGTTTTCTCCCATTAAATCTGAGGCTGTTCTTTTTACAAAGAAATTTTTGCCTGAGCCACTTGTGCTAGTTTACAATGGTGCCAGGTTGAAATGTTCTGATTCATTTAAATATTTGGGGTTACCTTTGATAAATGTCTAACATGGCAAGCCCATATTGATATATTAATTAAGAAATGTCAGAAAACTCTCAATCTTATGCGTTGTGTATCTAAACATAATTGGGGTGCTGACAAAAAAACCTTATTAATGATGTATCGGAGTCTAATAAGATCCGTCTAGATTACTGTTGCGAGGCAAACGACTCTGCGTGTGCCTCATTAAAAAACAAACTAGATTCAATACAGTGTCAGGCTCTCCGCATATGCACTGGAGCATTACGTTCAACACCTTTG